>ONZH01011851.1:0-15650 GCA_900303285.1 Rhinella marina
GATAGCTGCCATATACGGTATTAAACTGAGAAGAATACAGAGAACACATGCTACACTTGATCAAGTTCATAATTTACGACTGTACCGGTTGATGCAACAGTTTTCAAAAATCCATTCTGGCTGTTGTCACCCCCACACACGCTAGCCCAGGGGGCACTCCTCTGGCTCTTCCAGCGAAACCTCCTTCCCCCCCAGCCTGCCACCCCACCTACAGGCCTTCTCTCCAAACAATTGACGTCTTTGTCCTATCTTTCTCTCTCTCCAAACTATTTTCCCGGATAGCTGCCATATACGGTATTAAACTGAGAAGAATACAGAGAACACATGCTACACTTGATCAAGTTCATAATTTACGACTGTACCGGTTGATGCAACAGTTTTCAAAAATCCATTCTGGCTGTTGTCACCCCCACACACGCTAGCCCAGGGGGCACTCCTCTGGCTCTTCCAGCGAAACCTCCTTCCCCCCAGCCTGCCACCCCACCTACAGGCCTTCTCTCCAAACAATTGACGTCTTTGTCCTATCTTTCTCTCTCTCCAAACTATTTTTTCCGGATAGCTGCCATATACGGTATTAAACTGAGAAGAATACAGAGAACGCATGCGACACTTGATCAAGTTCATAATTTACAACTGTACCGGTTGATGCAACAGTTTTCAAAAATCCATTCTGGCTGTTGTCACCACCACACACGCTAGCCCAGGGGGCACTCCTCTGGCTCTTCCAGCGAAACCTCCTTCCCCCCACCTACAGGCCCTCTCTCCAAACAATTTACCCGGGTAGGGGGATGTATTAGATATTGTACTGATTTATTTTTTAGATGCTTGGAAAGTAGCTATGCTCACCACTATACATCCAACAGCCACAGCAACTGATAAGAACAGATACTAAACTTGATATCAGTTGCAGTGCCAGCATGAGCAGTGGTGTCACCTGCAGACGGTGATGGACCTTCGTTGCACCTAGTTGGGTGCTTCTCTAACATGTGATGGGTATTTGCCTCGCCTTTCTTGGTCTGGGTGAGCACAATTGCCATGAGGGTAACCACCAGGCTGTTGCCTGAGAATTTGGGGTAATGGTGGGATTAAGCAGCCTCAGAGGCATCCATGCATGCTGCCCCAGCTGTTTCCTGTCCATTTCCGTGGTGTTTCCATCATTTTCTGAGGTTTCCAGGTTTTCACTCAGCCTTCCCTAGGCAGAGCATTGGTCCCCCGCAAAAATGCTCGAGTCTCCCATTGACTTTAATGGGGTTCGTTACTCGAAACGAGCACTCGAGCATCGGGAAAAGTTCGACTCGAATAACGAGCACCCGAGCATTTTAGTGCTCGCTCATCTCTAGTGGCAGTGTCTTTCTTTAAATGCAAGATTTTATATTGAGGACTTTTAATAGGATATAAGGCAATATTAGCACATTATATAAAACTTGCGTTGCTAAATATATTGCCCTATTTGGAGCAGTTAGTACCACAAAGATTTATGTATATGTTTCTATGTGCACATTGTATTAAATGTTTTAATGATTATTGAGAGTGTTTTCTAATCCACGTGTATCAGATAGAGTGCCCAATCTACAATCTATACAAAATTGTAATCCAAATGGGTAAAAAAAAGCAGCAAAGGTTCCCTTTAAAAAACCCTCTTTCGAGGGGCTCCCCAAATAACCTGAAAAGGGGGAAAAAAGGGATGAGGCGCACGTATGCGCAACTTGGATAAAAAAACTTTTTTTGATGGGGGGAGTCCTAACAATCCATGGCCATCTGGGTGAGGACAAACGCGGGGCAACAAAACTAAAAACAAGGGCCAACTAGTGCCCACCCTTCAGGATAAGTCCATGTTGTGGCTCCCATAAAAACTGCTGGAATTACTTAAAGGCCAGCAGGTCCTCCTCACTGCTGCTGGAGCTAAAGGACATGAGAGGGCGCTCCTGCCTCATCATGAAAGCGGCCCTGGCTGCGGCAGCAGACCCCCGCCGACCTCTCAAGGATGGTCTTCTTGGTGACTGGGCTGTCACACTGGCAAAGGTAGTGGTAACTTTGGCCCTGCCCATCACTCTGTAGTGGCCAGATCCTCCTGCTGGCATACCAGGTGACAGAATCTCCGGCTGTAACGGTAATGGTAACGGTCTTCCACGAGCGGCGGACTGTGCGACCTGCAACTGCCATGGGCATGGCAGTTGGTAGTGGTACTGTACCACGGTTGGATGGTACACGAAAGTGTTCGTGGTCATCTGTCCCACATGAAGGATCGGTGGTATCGGTGGCGGTGGCGGCAAATCAGGAATCAGGGGTTCCGGCTGATCCTGACCTTGGGATTTCTCTTCAAATCTCAAGGTCTCAAGGTCACAAGCCTCTTCTGCAGCCTGGACCTCCTCACTCCAGTCTTCCGGGGGCGCTGCAGGAGTAGGTGGTCGCTTTAAGATTTTCACCCCAGTAGCAAAGGGGCCTTGGAGGCTCTTCATGGGAGTATACTCCACATAATCCCCTGCGCGGAGATTGTGGCGTAAGGGCGGAAGATACAGCCGCTTAACTGAACGGCGGTTAACATATAATTCCTCCGCCGTCTCCTCATCGCCGATGAAACCGACTCCCCGCTCCACGTTGAACCAAATAACGGTTCCCCTTCGGTGCTCCAGCTTAGGATCACCGGACCGTGGGTGCTCCATAACTTGCACCACCCACTCCTCCACCAGCTTTTTATATTCCCAGAGGGTCTGGGCGTTCTGGGTGACAGCCTCAGGGACCATCAAATTCTGGCGTAAGGAGAAGTCCTTGCGCGGCGGAGCGGGAACTCCTGCCGCCTCCGCCTTGTCAGCCAGTGGAGTCACCACCTCAGCAGGCACCTCATCCGACTTCCTGTTGAGTTGTGAGAGATAGATCTCCGGTTCCTTCTCCTCATAGGGGTCATCTGCCCACAACATGCTTCCCCAGTCAGGACCTCGTTGTCTTGCCGCCATCTTACTCTGCTGACTTGCCACGTCTTCCTCGCACGCAGGAGAAGTGGGCGGAACTACCAGAGAGGTGTCTGCATCGCTGAATAGAATTCGTACGCAACAGCGTGTAGAGTAACCACCAGGGAGGAGTCTGCGCAACAGCGCATACAGTAACTAAATTATACGTAAAATAGCGTATAATTTAGCGGACAAACTACGTGGCGATGCGTACAAAAGCAAAGCGAATCACCTAATATTCGGATTCGCTTCGCAGCTGAAAAATCCCAAGATTCGATACGAATCAACGAATCGACGAATCGCTTCGCTCATCTCTACCTTCAAGGTAGAAGCAAAATAAAATAGAGTATATTTAAATGTGTGGATTATAAAGTCACATTTATAAAAATAAATAAATAAAAAAATTAAATATAAATATAAATGGATAAGATATTTACCATCTACAGAAACATACAAAATATAATGGTAAGTAATGACAATAATAATAAATCATATATTGATAATGATAATGATAATGATTAAATAATCTGAGAATAATGTCAATGGTGAAATTAAATAAAATAATTAGTTGGTTAAATACACATATATTGGTAAAATGAGTAGTCATAATATTGTGACTAGGAATGGGCAAACTCATGCTCCACAAGCTCAAGCCTGGGTCCCCACAATTACCTCAAAATGGACTCCGCCACCACAGCCCACAACCGAACTCCACAACTACACGCACCACAGAAGCCTACAATAGGCACCCCCTACTGCACCCCGCCACAGAAATCCATGCTGGCCATAGACTTCCACCATGACGGAACGCAAGACAGAATGCCCCCCACAGGCCCCGGTGGTGCACAGTGCAATCAGTCTGGAATAGAATAGCATTGTCCAATGAAGGTTTTGCTATTATAACTCATACGTTCTTTAAAAAGGTTGATAGCGGGAGTGTCTGAGCAGCTGAAGCAGATGGTCGCACACTGAGTGAGCTCCCGACACCCAGTGACGAAAAATACAGAAAACAGACCCATATCCACACTGAAAACAGGCAGAAGTGACCCCTGAAGCACAAAGACAACCGAGCAAACTCTAACCAAAGGAAACTAGAATACTATTTTGATAAAGAATCAGCCTTGGGCGCAGACCAAGCTGGCACCAGAGTGGCCTGCTCAACTCCTGCATCTCCAACCTCCTCATAGATGCAGCCAAGCACTTCTCCGCCAAGACCCTCTCCACAGCAGGGGAAATGGCCGGTGAGTGGCTGATCCTTGCCTCAATTGCCCCGATCACCCCAGATCCTGCTGATGACAGGAGAAAGAATCAGAGGAGATGCACATGGAGGAGGGACTCCATGCTCCTCATCGGCATCTGGGAGTCCTGCCAAGCAAAGAGCCAGGCTGCAGGATGAACATCCACTCATGAGTAAGGCTTCCCAACCATATAGCCAAGCACAGAGCACTGATAACACTACTTGTGCCCTTGCGGCCTTCCCAGCATCAGATAAGCCTGCCTCAAGTAGTCTCTTAAAATACATGCTTATGGCGTTCAGCCACTCACTGCAGACAGACATCTCAGCCATGAGCGGCATCAGGTCACTGCTTGCCAAGGTACCAAACACTAACTGGGTCTGTCTTATATAGCGTGACTTTCAACATGGTGCCTTCCATATATGTTGTTTGATATCGGCATCGACCGAACTTTCCCCCAGTTCAACTTAACGCAACTTTTTACAGCTGTCACTGTTTTTGATCTTTATCCTTACTGGTATTATAACCACATATGTTTATACTGTATGTTTTTCCTTTTCTTTGTTTTTTTTTCACTCACCAAATCCGCTTTCTGCACCACCTTCTAACTAATTCAGGATTGTCCTATGGAATACTTTTCTTTCCTATACAATCTGGACAAAGATCCAGAAATAGCCCCAGTATCTCTAGACCAGATACATGATTTTCTAGGCACTCTAAATCATCCCACCTTAATACCACAACTAGCTCTTGGTTTGCACGAACCACTGCAAAAGAAGGAAATAATGAATATCATACAATCTCTCCCGATACTTAAAAGCTCAAGACCCAATGAACTGACCAACCTTTATTATAAAACATTTTCCGATATATTAATACCCCATTTTCATAATTCCCTATCATTAGCATTCGCAGAAGGCACACTCTCTGAAGAAATGCTAGCTGCTACTATAGTGACTTTGCCTAAACTTCAAAATTTTTGACCCATCTAACTATTGAATACAGATGCCAATATCTATGCTAAATTAGCTACTAGTCTATGTATACTTTTACCATCCTTGATCAATGCTGACCAGACAGGTTTTGTAAGAGGCTGTCAAATCACTGATAACACCCGTAGAGTACTCAATGTATTGGATTTTATAAACAGGCACAAAACGCCAGCCATTTTGGTAGCGTTTGATGCAGAAAAGGCATTTGATCGCCTCAATTGGGCTTATGCATTTGAAGTCTTACACATGATGGGCATACCGAATGAGTTTATAAAAGCCATTTATTCAAGCTTTATATTCTAACCCTTCTGCCAGGGTTTTTGTAAATGGGTCCATCTCTGATGAATTCCTCATTGCTAATGGCACCCGTCAGGGATGCCCTCTTTAATATTTGTCCTCTCCATTGAGCCACTGGCATATGCAATTAGAATCCAGAATCTCAATATTGCATTTCATTATATGCAGATGATGTCCTGTTGACTTTAGAAGATCTCAGAATATCCCTCTCAGAAGCCATTAATATCATTCAAAGATTTGCCTCAATTTCCTACTACAAGGGTAACAAAAATACTGTAAATCCCAAATTATGCCCCTAAACCTACCTTTCGAGGAGAGTTTCCAGCTACAATGTCAGTTTCACTTTGACTGGCAACCACAACACATACAATACTTGGGTATTATAGTCCCATCGTCTAATTAAAACCTATTCAGGTATAATTATTCCATTTTGTCAGATAACCTTAAAAAAGAGCTTACCCATTATAACCACATATATTTATATGCCTCCGTCGAAATTTCCTGGGTTAGAAGACTAGTCACCTTCCAGATGATGGCTCTTCCAAAATTACTTTTTCTATTCAGGACTGTACCCATAAGAGTGTTGCAATGCTTCTTTAATGAAGCTCAAAAACTACTGCGCCAGTGTTTATGGGCTAATGAAAAACCTTTGGTTGCTGCCTCAATGTTGCCAGACATAAATTAAAGGGAGGACTAGGGCTATCTAATATTGCAGACTATTTCTTGGCCACCCAAGTCTCTCAACTAGGAGGCTGGTGGCGAAGAAGACGTATCAACCCCTGGGTTACAGATTGAGACCTCTATTGCTCCAACTACCCATCTAAGAGGCCTTTTGACTCACTCTCTAACCTCACAGACGGATATTTTGTCCTCTCTATCATATTTTCTTAAAGTTTCTCTCACTCACTGGAAAACTTTTCATTCTAATTGTACATAATACTCAACTCTCTAGTTAGGCTAAGCCCAAGTACTATGTTGGATTTATTAATACCTTACACAATTTTCAGTTCTTGGAAAAAACAAGGAATACATATGCTATCGGACCTGTTTAATAGGTCTCAACTATACTCCTTTGGTGATATTAAGGATAAGTATGGTATTCCCAACCAGGATCTTTATAAATATCTGCAGGTCTGCCATCTCTTCCAATCTGGAGATCCATACAGTCAACATTGCTATCATTGAGCTCTGGACTTCAAACCCAGATAGCACTCAAAAAGTGGGCATTAAACCTATGTAACCTATGTGACAAGGATACTGTACATTTATCAAAGCTACCCCCTTTATAGCCGAGAAGAAGGAACTTAAAGGGGTTGGCCACCTTAAGTATCAAAAATCCAAAGTACCCAAGACAATAGCCAACACTATGAAGTATTTCTATCAGGTGACATGTACAGTTCCTTGTGAAAGTATTCATCCCCCTAGAACTTTTCAACCTTTTGCCACATTTCAGGCTTCAAATAAAAAGATATAACATTTTAAATTTTTGGTGAAGAATCAACAACAAGTGGGTCACAATTGTGAAGTGGAACGAAATTTAATGGATCATTTAAACTTTTTTTGCAATAATAAAACTGAAAAGTTGGGCGTGCAAAATTTTTTGGCCCATTTACTTTCAGTTCAGAAAACTCACTCCAGAAGTTCATTGAGGATCTCTGAATGATCCAATGTTGTCCTAAATGACTAATGAAGATACATAGAATCCCCCTGTGTGTAATCAAGTCTCCGTAAAATGCACCTGCTCTGTGATAGTCTCAGGGTTCAGTTTAAAGCACTGAGAGCATCATGAAGACCAAGGAACACACCAGGCAGGTCCGTGATACTGTTGTGGAGAAGTTTAAAGCCGGATTTGGAGGCCAAAAGATTTTCCAAGCTTTAAACATCCCAAGGAGCACTGTGCAAGCGATCGTCTTGAAATAGAAGGAGTATCAGACCACCGTAAATCTACCAAGACCCGGCCTTCCCTCTAAACTTTCATCTCAAACAAGGAGAAGACTGATCAGAGATGCAGCCAAGAGGCCCATGATCACTATGGATGAACTGCAGAGATCTACAGCTGAGGTGGGAGAGTCTGTCCTTAGGACAACAATCAGTCGAACACTTCAGAAATCTGGCCTTTATGGAAGAGTGGCAAGAAGAAAGCCATTTCTCAAAGATATCCATAAAAAGTCTTGTTTACAGTTTGCCATAAGCCACCTGGGAGACACACCAAACATGTGGAAGAAGGTGCTCTGGTCAGATGAAACCAAAATCAAACTTTTTGGAAACAACGCAAAACGATATGTTTGGAGTAAAAGCAACACAGCTCATCACCCTGAACACACCATCCCCACCGTCAAACATGGTGGTGGCAGCATCATGGTTTGGGCCTGCTTTTCATCAGCAGGGACAGGGAAGATGGTTAAAATTGATGGGAAGATGGATGGAGCCAAATACAGGACCATTCTGGATGAAAACCTGTTGGAGTCTGCAAAAGACCTGAGACTAGGACGGAAATTTATCTTCCAACAAGACAATGATCCCAAACATAAAGCAAAATCTACAATGGAATGGTTCAAAAATAAACGTATCGAGGTCTTAGAATGGCCAAGTCAAAGTCCAGACCTGAATCCAATTGAGAATATGTGGAAAGAGCTGAAAACTGCTGTTCACAAACGCTCTCCATCCAACCTCAAAGAGCTCGAGCTGTTTTGCAAGGAAGAATGGGCAAGAACTTCAGTCTCTATATCTTTTTGTTTGAAGCCTGAAATGTGGCAAAAGGTTGAAAAGTTCCAGGGGGTCGAATACTTTTGCAAGGCACTGTACTGGCTGTATGTCATTTATCTAACCTGTTCACCATGCCACACTTCCCTGGAGGAGCTCCCTCAGACAGGCTGTGTGGGAGGAGCACCTGCAAAGTGAAAGTAAAAATCCCAGCATGCACTGCAGCTAGTGTGTTCACCCACCTGCCCACCCACCTGTGTTGCCATAGAGACAAGAGTCCCTTAGATAATATCAATAACTCAGTTATCAGTGAATAACTGCTGTACAGACCTAGCAATAGAAAGAACGCCCCACTCCCAACAGTAAAGAGAGGGGGGGGTACCGTTTTCAGAAATTTGCTGTGGGGCCTAGTCATTTCTAGATGTGACACTGGATGTAAGCCATGAACAGAATGAGGGGGGGATTTATCACTTCCCTTGTTCCTAAAAAGTGGCGTTAAAAAGTTGCAAACTATGTGTTTGCAAATTTTTAACTGCGCTTTTTTTTTTTTAAAGGGCGTGACAATGGCAGAGAATCGATCTGCTCACATACAGAGAAGCCCCCTGTATATCATTACACGACCTTCTCCCAGCTGACAGCCCATCAATCATCTGTCAATATATGACTACCCTTCATCTGACGAAAAAGGGAAAATGAGTGTAGTCAAATATATATATATATATATATATATATATATATATATATACAGTACAGACCAAAAGTTTGGACACACCTTCTCATTCAAAGAGTTTTCTGTATTTTCATAACTATGAAAATTGTAGATTCACACTGGAGGCATCAAAACTATGAATTAACACATGTGGAATAATACACTTAACAAAAAAGTATGAAACAACTGAAAATATGTCTTATATTCTAGGTTCTTCAAAGTAGCCACCTTTTGCTTTGATTACTGCTCTGCACACTCTTGGCATTCTCTTGATGAACTTCAAGAGGTAGTCACCTGAAATGGTTTTCACTTCACAGGTGTGCCCTGTCAGGTTTAATAAGTGGGATTTCTTGCCTTATAAATAGGGTTGGGACCATGAGTTGTGTTGGGCAGAAGTCAGGTGGATACACAGCTGATAGTACTAATGAATAGACTGTTAGAATTTGTATTACGGCAAGAAAAAAGCATCTAAAGAAAAACGAGTGGCCATCATTACTTTAAGAAATGAAGGTCAGTCAGTCCAAAAAATTGGGAAAACTTTGAAAGTGTCCCCAAGTGCAGTCACAAAAACCATCAAGCACTACAAAGAAATTGGCTCACATGAGGACCGCCCCAGGAAAGGAAGACCAAGAGTCACCTCTGCTGCGGAGGATAAGTTCATCCAAGTCACCAGCCTCAGAAATCGCAGGTTAACAGCAGCTCACATTAGAGACCAGGTCAATGCCACACAGAGTTCTAGCAGCAGACACATCTCTACAACTGTTAAGAGGAGACTGTGTGCAGCAGGCCTTCATGGTAAAATAGCTGCTAGGAAACCACTGCTAAGGACAGGCAACAAGCAGAAGAGACGTGTTTGCTAAAGAACACAAGGAATGGACATTAGACCAGTGGAGTCCAAATTTGAGATCTTTGGTTCCAACCACCATGTCTTTGTGCGACGCAGAAAAGGTGAACGGATGGACTCTACATGCCTGGTTCCCACCGTGAAGCATGGAGGAGGTGGTGTGATGGTGTGGGGGTGCTTTGCTGGTGACACTGTTGGGGATTTATTCAAAATTGAAGGCATACTGAACCAGCATGGCTACCACAGCATCTTACAGCGGCATGCTATTCCATCCGTTTTGCGTTTAGTTGGACCATCATTTATTTATCAACAGGACAATGACCCCAAACACACCTCCAGGCTGTGTAAGGGCTATTTGACGAAGAAGGAGAGTGATGGGGTGCTACGCCAGATGACCTGGCTTCCGCAGTCACCAGACCTGAACACAATCAAGATGGTTTGGGGTGAGCTGGACCGCAGAGTGAAGTGCTAAGCATCTCTGGGAACTACTTCAAGTTGGAATACCATTTCAGGTGACTACCTCTTGAAGCTCATCAAGAGAATGCCAAGAGTGTGCAAAGCAGTAATCAAAGCAAAAGGTGGCTACTTTGAAGAACCTAGAATATAAGACATATTTTCAGTTGTTTCACATTTTTTTTTGTTAAGTATATAATTCCACATGTGTTAATTCATAGTTTTGATGCCTTCTGTGTGAATCTACAATTTTCATAGTCATGAAAATACAGAAAATTCTTTGAATGAGAAGGTGTATCCAAACTTTTGGTCTGTACTGTATATATATATATATATATATATATATATATATATATAATGTACAGGGGGTCACACATCACTGTATATAACGTACAGGGGAAGACACAGATGGAAGACACAGATGGAGAGAGCTTGTGCGCAATGTCAGAGGGGACGGGAGAAGCAGACGACCTGCCGCTATCAAGATCTTTCTTCAAGAAGGTCCTATACAAAGCCTTATCACCTTTACAAAGAGATATGGCGGACAGGGGTCACACATCACTATATATAATGTACAGGGGTCACAGAACTCTATATATAATGTACAGGGGTCACACATCACTATATATAATGTACAGGGGGTCACACATCACTATATATAACATACAGGGGGTCACACATCACTATATATAATGTACAGGGGGGTCACACATCACTATATATATATCGTACAGGGGGGGTCACACATCACTCTATATAACATACAGGGGGTCACACATCTCTATATATAACGAACAGGGGGTCACACATCACTGTATATAATGTACAGGTGTCACACATCACTATATATAACGTACAGGGTCACACATCACTATATATAATGTACAGGGGGTCACACATCACTATATATAATGTACATGCGGTCACACATCTGTATATCTCTTAATATTATAAAAATGAGTTTCTGTCTGTCTGTCTGTCCGTCTGTCTGTTCTCTATGCGCGACCAAACTACTGGACCGATTTTCACCAAATTCGGCACACAGGTACATCAGGTGCCCGGGAAGGTTTTAGACCAGGTCTCATCTCTCTAGGACATAAGGTTCCCGAGATATTCCCAAAATATGACCTGCATTAGCCAATATTAGCCTGACAGCATTGGTTTTAAACCCCAACTGCCATTCTCTGCACAGACACACACAGGGAGGGCAGGTTTCCATAACAACACAGCCAGGTAATTAGCAGCCAGCTGAGGATCTCAGGTAACAATCCAGTCATTTCTATTCAATGCATTAAAGGGGCAGAGCGCTGTGGATGATACTGTTAAAGGGGTATTCCGGTTACCATAAATATAACTTATGTTTTAGACTCATTTTAGACTATGACCGTTCAGTAGTAAATCTTCTACTGCTACCCATTGCGTGTCCTCATAAATTACCATGACACCGACCTGTGATTCACACCACTCTCAAAAGAAGGACTTACAACACCTGCTCCAGGTTTCACTAAGCCACACCCAGACTCTGTCAGGCCACGCCCCCTTCCCTCCTTCGCAGCCAAATGGGATTGAAAAAATGAAGGTAAAAATAAACTTCTGTCAGCTGCAGGGGTGGGAGGGTGAGTTTCTCTCTGCAACTACACACAGAAACATTAGATGAAATAGACTAATATTAGACTACTACCGTTCAGTAGTAATAAAAGATGTTTTCTTCCACTAAAAGGACTTAAAAGCAACCCCCCACCCCCAAGGTCCCGCTAATCCACGCCCCTGGTCAGGCCACGCCCTCTCCCACTCCGCAGCCAATGGGGATTGAAAAAATGAAGGTAAAAATCAACTTCTGTGAGCTACAGGAATGGGAGGGAAGGATACTTTCTCTCTGCAATGACACACACACACAAACATTAAATGAAATAGATTAAATATTCCTGTGCGAAGCAATGTTTTCTTCCACTGCTACCTACTGTGTTTCCTCAAATTACCATGGCATTGACCTATAATTCAGGCCACCCTGAAAAGAAGGACCTAAAAGCACCCCCCCCAAGGTCCCGGTAAACCACACCCCCAACCCGGTCAGGTCATGCCCCCTCCCACTCCGCAGCCAATGGGGAATGAAAAAATGAAGGTAAAAATCAACTTCTGTCAGCTGCATTGACTTTCTCTCTGCAACGACACACAGAAACATTAAATGAAATAGATTAAATATACCCAGGCAAAGCCGTGTCTTTCTGCTAGTACAGTATAAAGGGGGTCACTGTACTGAGGTTCATGGATCTCTATATGCAGTGTTGGGGGGGGGTCACACATCAGTATATACAATGTATGGTGGTGGTGGGGGTCATTACTGTATACAGGGGGTCAGATATCAATATATACAGTATACAGTGGTGGCTGTCACATATGACTGTATGGGGGGCATCATATATCACTATATACAGTGTGCAGGAAGGAGAGGGCACATATTTACATATGAGACCAGTGACTGCTGCTGATATCACTGACCTCTGCCATACTGACAGCTCAGAAGGGGTTAAAGCTCATGACCTGTTGGTCTGGCTGGAATAAACATGTCTGCGATAAGATCACATTGCAAAGTGGTCATAGACAGGACAGACACTAGGATTGCTCACACTTTGTTGTTCACAGTAGCTTCCTGGCTCTGCTACATCACTGCAGTCAGTGAGCTCCATCACAGCTTCTCCTCAGTCTCCCTTCCTCCTGCAAAGTTTCTTTATTTCAGCTGTTAACAAGTGTCCCTGCTAAGCCCCTGCCAGCCCTGTATAATAGCCAGGAGTGCAGTTACAGCAGAAGGAAAGCACATCTGAAGCAAGACGGGTGCCTTTAGGACACAGAGAGCAGCACACTACTTCAGCCATGGACTAGGGCACGTGCAGGGATGGACAAGACAGGCAGCTGTGAGAGCAGGACAGAGGGGGCGTGGCTTGCAATAGCAAGGAAACCAGGCAGATCTGCTTAAGAAGATATACTAGTGAGTTTATTGTCTCTCTACTTTCTTTAGAGTTTTAAGTGCTAAGCAAAGTGGCCAACCCCTTTAAAGTAGATAAAGCACCAAAAGACTGGTTGTTTTCTCTTAGATTTATAAATAAAACATTTAAATTCACCCTCCACTATGAAGCCCTTATGAAAACTATCTTGTGGTGGTATTTCACCCCGACAGATTTAACTGCGGACTGTGATGGCAGCTTGATCCCGCTGCTCCTCACAAGTGCTGCTGTTCATCCTAGCATAACTGAACATCTTGCCATTAAAAATGGTGAAAACTAACAGAGATCGATCAGAGGTCCAACTGAGCACACCAAAGTTTGAAAAAAGCCTATGGATAAATATCTTAAAAGACGAGGAACCTCTCCGGCAGGAGGAAATAAGATGGCGCCGAACGCTAACAAGCGCCAAACAGAGCAGGAAGACACAGATGGAGAGAGCTTGTGCGCAATGTCAGAGGGGACGGGAGAAGCAAACGACCTGCCGCTATCAAGATCTTTCTTCAAGAAGGTCCTATACAAAGCCTTATCACCTTTACAAAGAGATATGGCGGACAGTAAAACAGAGGTAAAACAAATCGGGCACAGGGTAGTGACACTAGAAGAATCCCACTCTGCAGTGATCCAACATGGCACCGCTGTGCAATCCTTACTCAATACTTGCCAAGAACACTTAAACACAGCCCTCATGCAAATAGAGGACCAAGAAAATAGGAACAGGCGTAAAAATATTCGCCTAAGGGGCATACCAGAGGACATAACTAACGAAGCCTTACCTCAAGCGGTTGCCGCCATTTTTTCTCTACTTGTAGGCCCAGCCAAGGCTCATGCGATTGTGGTGGAGCGAGCACACAGGGCACTGCGACCAAAGCCTCCCCCTGGGAACCCCCTAGAGATGTCATCTGTGGCCTCCTTAATTATCTAGAAACAGCAGCATTACTTAAAGGGAACCTGTCATCTCCGAAACACCCCCTGAACTAGAGTAAGCATTGTATAGTGTTAAGTGATGCTGAATCCGAATATGTAAGTTTTATCTTCATACTCACTTCCATTCTGACGCTGTGCTCCCACAAATCTGCAGTAAAATGCACTCACTGGACTCTTCTTTGAGTCCTCTCCATTATGTGAGTGAGCACTGGAGTCCAGTTAGTACATGTTACTGCTGGTTTGTGGGAGCACAGCGTCGGAATGGAAGTGAGTATGAAGATAAAACTTACATATTCGGATTCAGCATCACTTACACTATACACTGCTTACTCTAGTTCACGGGGTGTTTTGGAGATGACAGGTTCCCTTTAAAGCAGCGAGAGACAATAAGGACCTGATATATGAAGAAGCCCAAATTCAGGTTTTTCAAGACCTAGCACAAAGCACTCTCGTCAAACGCCGTACCTTAAAGCCTTTCAAAGATGCCCTTCAGGGCAAATAAATTACCGATGCAGTGGCTTTACCTTTTTGGGCTAGCTACAGTTAAAGATGGCCAGCAGATTGTTATCCATACACCTTCTGACCTAACAGCTGCATGGGAAAAACTAGAAATAGAGGCGATACAAATACAATGGCTACCTGTGCCCAAAAATCCAACATTTCCAGACCTACCTCGGATCTCTCCATGGCAGGTGGTTCGGAACTCCAAGTCACCCGGGTCCAAAAAGATACAGAGGATAGAGGAGGACACTTGAAGTTCCTGAATGACTTGATATGAAGACGCAGATCCTCACAGAGGAATCCCGAGAGGCCTGGCCTGGCAGCATTTGGAAGACCCCACGGACAGATAAATATACATCAATACTGCAATCCTGTCATATTTTGACTTATTGCTTCACCTACTTCTCTCAACCCTTTACACTTCTTTCTCTCATCCTTTTATTTCTGGGATTCTTCTATTCCGTCTCACTTTCTCTATTTTGCTTTTTACATAGTGACATAGTTTATAAGGCCGAAAAAGACATCTGACCATCCAGTTCGGCCCGTTATCCTACAAGTTGGTCCAGAAGACGGCAAAAAACCCCTGTGAGGTAGAAGCCAATTTTCCTCACTTTAGGGGAAAAAATCCTTTCCGACTCCAATCAGGCAATCAGAATTACTCCCTGGATCAACAACAACCCATATCTAGTAACCATAACCTGTAATATTATTACACTCCAGAAATACATCCAGGCCCCTCTTGAACTCTTTTAGTGAACTTACCACCACCAGCTCCTCAGGCAGAGAGTTTCATAGTCTTAATGCTCTTACCATAAAGAATCCTCTTCTATGTTTGTGTACAAACCTTCTTTCCTCCAACCGCAGAGGATGTCCTCTCGTCACAGTCCTGGGGATAAATAGATCATGGGAGAGATCTCTGTACTGACCCCTGATATTTTTATACATAGTTATTAGATCTCCCCTCAATCGTCTTTTTTCTATAGTGAATAACCCTAATGTTCATAATCTTTCTGGGACTGTAGTCCACCCATTCCAGTTATTA
>ONZH01011853.1:0-30142 GCA_900303285.1 Rhinella marina
ACCTGGACAGAAAATACGGATTGTAGTGAGTGGACAGCTGAACTGTGACACACAGAATGGTTCCACGCAGCTGTGTGAAATGGATTTGTATCACTGAGCTAAAACAACAAAAAAAACTATTTTTTTTATATATATTTTTTTTATATTTTTTTAGTTTTTTTTTTTGGAACGTGACGTGCAGAAACTATCGTAGAGCTAACTCACACCCTGCTGACGGTGGCTATTTTGACTGCGACCCAGACAAATGTCGCACAGAGATTTTTGTGATCAAGCTATATACGTGAGAGCAAAAGACCTTGTTGGATTAAGTGACGTACAGAAAGTGTCACCTGGACAGAAAATACCGATTGTAGTGAGTGGACAGCTGAACTGTGACACACAGAATGGTTCCACGCAGCTGTGTGAAATGGATTCGTATCACTGAGCTAAAACAACAAAAAACAATTTTTTTTATATATATATTTTTTTATATATATTTTTTTTAGTTTTGGTTTTTTTGGAACATGACGTGCAGAAACTATCGTAGAGCTAACTCACACCCTGCTGACGGTGGCTATTTTGACTGCGACCCAGACAAATGTCGCACAGAGATTTTTGGGATCAAGCTATATACGTGAGAGCAAAAGACCTTATTGGATTAAGTGACGTACAGAAATTGTCACCTGGACAGAAAATACGGATTGTAGTGAGTGGACAGCTGAACTGTGACAGACAGAACGGTTCCACGCAGCTGTGTGAAATGGATTTGTATCACTGAGATATAACAATTAAAAAAAAGGGGTTATATATGGCGATAGCTGCACTACTAGTGCCAGCCAGCCAGCCAAGCCAGGAGACAAAAAAAAAATGTCTTGTAGCCCTTAGAAGGGCTGTTGGGTTCTTGGGAGATCATTCCTGCCTAACAAAGAACTAAATGCAGGCCCTAACACTCTCCCTGAAATGCAGCAGCTCTATCCCTAACGACATCCAGACAGCATCTGAGCCGAGCACCGCAGGCAGTCACTAGTATATTCCAGGGTCACCTGATCAGGCCAGCCAACCTCTGCTATAGACATGTAAGGGCCCCACGTGATGCTGGGTGTACCGCAGAGTCTCCTGGCTTGTGATTGGCTGAGTTTATAGGCGCCAAAAATGCACAATGCGGAAGTTGCCATTTCCTCGAGCATGGCGAGATACTCTTCCTAGCAGCGAGCACTTACGAGTACCCTAATACTCGAACGAGCACCAAGCTCGGACGAGCATGCTCGCTCATCTCTAGTTATAACGTCATTTCGTGACACACATCTCAGGACATGTTGAGATAAGTGATCAGTTAAGTGTGGACACATCTGTATTACCCTTAAAATAATATCTTCCTCTCATCTCAGTAAACTGGCAATGGACCACCTATTTGTTTAGAGGTCTTATCATTTGTATTGACTCCTGCAGAAGACAATAGGACAATATCCTATTAAACTTTTAATTGCATAGTACTCCTAAAATAAAATAAAATAAAACAAAACAAAAAAATTCTATGAATGCTGAGTTTATCAACTCACTTATAATAAATTCACTTATATCCCTTTAAAATCTCATAAACTGGCTGGATGTGCTATTGACCAAGCACTAGTACAATTAGTATTTTTTATTTTTACAATGTACAGTATGGAGGTATTATTTAGGGAAGAGCAACCCCATGGAAGTTCAGTTTCACCAGGTTCGGCCGAGCTTCACCCTGGACCCGGACCCCATTAAAGTTAATGGGGACCCAAACTTCACTGTATTATTTTCCGTTATAACATGGTTATAATGGAAAATAACAGCATTCTTAAGATAAAATGCTAAAGAAAATGGCCATTCAGAGGTTAAAAATAATTTTAAAAAAACTTCTCCTCATCCACTTGATCACGCAGCAAGTATCCTCTTCTTTCTTCTTTCTGCAGGACCTGCAAAAGGACCTGCGATGATGTCACCGCACTCACCATGTGGTAAGCGCGGTGACCTCAATGCAGGTCCTGCTGAATGAAGACAGAAGAACAGTTCGGGTTTACTCACCTCTAGTATTATTTGTCATTTGGCACAGGGGGTTTTTAATTGTTCTTCCATTATACAATGTAGAGCAATAGAATGGAGTGTACCACCATTTTTCTGAAGAAATACAGACACAGACAAAATTGTTGGTACCCTTCCGTTAAAGAAAATCCCACTATGGTCACTGAAATAACTTGAACTGACAAAAGTAATCATAAAAAATGACTGAAAAGTCAATTAACAATTCAGACTTTGCTTTTGAATTGTGGTTCAACAGAATAATTAAAAAATAAAAACAATGAAACTGACCTGGACAAAAATGATGATATCTCTATGTCCTTATGGTCAAATTAGAAATGAATTGACCGTAGGAACATGTTAAACTAAGGTGTGTCCTGTATATAGCATTACAGATGTCTTCAAACTTGTAATCAGTCAGTCTGCCTATTTCAAGAGTGAAAAGTACTGTAGTCACTGTGCTGCTTGGTATCATGGTGTGTACCACACTGAACATGGACCAAAGAAAGTTAGAGAGAGTTGTCCTAGGAGAAAATTATAGAGAAACATGTTAAAGGTAAAGGCTATAAGACCATCTCCAAACAACTTGATGTCCCTGTTACTACAGTTGCACATATTATTCTAAAGTTTAAGGTCTATGGGACTTTAACCACCCAATGTATATTTATGTGGCGGACAGGCAGTTGGCAGTTAAAAATGTTTTAAAGAGCAAACAACCTGCACTAATATCTATGACCGACGGCAATGCCGGTCACTGACATTTAACCCTTCAGATGCCATTGTCAAATGTTACCACAACATCTCAATGCCCTAAAACAAGGAAGCGCAAGAGCCAGAGCATGTATGCAGCAGTCCTTGCCCTCCTGTGTGACAGGAGGCTGCTGCATATTAGTTTTTATGGAACCCCTGCCTGGGGCCTAGGAACATTGTAAAATTCTAATAGACTCCAATGCTTATGCAGAATATTGTGATGAAAAGAAAAAAAAATGTTTTCAAAGTTTTAATTTCGCCATAATCATTCTGTTTTTAAGAATAAAAACAACAGGTCAGCTTTAATGCATCAGAAATGGTGTAAAAAAAAAAAAAAAAACCTCTAAAACCTATTTTTTCCACCACATTTAGAATTTTTCTTCCATTTCCCAAATCATTTTATGCAACCGTAAATGGTGCCATTAGAAAGTTCATCTTGTCCTGCAAAAAACAAGCCCTCATACGGTTATGTGAATGAGAAAAATAAAAAGTTAAGGCTGGGAGTAAACAACAAAAATGAAAAGATACAAATTCTCATGGTCATTAAGGGTTTAACAAAACCCCTCTGGACATATGATAAACACAGGAGGAAAATTGATGACAAATTGAAGAGACGAAGAATAGGAATGGTATGGCAATGAACTCAGAACAAGTTCCAAAGGAATTAGAGGTACACTCCAAGTCAAAGGACATCAGTGTCAGATTGCACTGTCGCTGTCTTAAAGGGTTTCTGTCACCCCAAGTATCCCTATTAAACAGGCCAACATTATACATAAGTATAAGTTTTATTACATACAAATTAGTCTCTAGGAGCGGGGGGGGGCATTGCTCCTGCTCCTAGAGGCTCTGTTCTCCCACCTCATGTAACGCCCTGTCATCTTTGATTGACATAACCAGGCAGCATTCACCTCCTCCGACCAGCCCTGTGTGCTTGGTAAATCCCGTGCCTGCGTATCCCCCATGCCGATTACTGAACAGGATGGTGCAGGGGCGAGATTTCCCCAGCACACAGGCCAGACTTTTGTTTTGGACTGATTTTCTGTATCTACATAGTAACATAGTAACATAGTTTATAAAGCCAAAAAAAGACATCTGTCCATCCAGTTCGGCCTATTATCCTACAAGTTGAGTATCTTGAATCTGTGCAGGGTACAATGAAATCTTAAGACTATCAAGGAAATGTGCTGCCCTGTGTCGGAAAGCTTGGTTTCATTGGTAGGTCGTGTATCCTTCAACAGGATAATGACTAGAGATGAGCGAATCTATTTGTCGCTTTGTGGATTCGTATAGAATCCTCCATTTTTCCTACTCCAAAACAAATCCGGATTTTGTTAGATTTGCTTCGTATTATTCTTAAATGTTCTTAAAATTTTGAACGCTAATGCTACGTAAGCAACGTACGCTACGTACGCAATGTATGCATTCTTCTTGCCCCCCCCGGCGCCCCGAAGAGGGAAAATGATGATATGTCCCCTCAAGAGCGGGAAAGTGAAGATACGCCCCCTCAGAAGCGAGAAAAACCTATTTTGCGCATATAGGGAGTGAAGACTCCTCCATCATTACTCCGCCCTCCTCTCCAGTTTAAGCCAGCGGTAAAGCAACTGCAACCAAAGTGGGGGGAAATGGTCTTTGGGAACGAGTACCCCGAACCACCACCCGCTCCAGAGATCAGAGCGTCACAATTGTGCATGACAGTCTTACCGGCTACTGACTCGATATTCGCCTTGCCAGCTGGTGTGGCTGGTGCAGCAGAGGCGGTTGGAGCGTCCACTTCGCCACCCAGGAGGAGAGCAACAACAACACCTTCCATGTGGCAGAATCCTATTGTGCCTGCATCAGTGACAGCACATGCCCAGACCCTATGGGACTACAAGAATGCGGTGGAGGAATGGGTCATCCAAGTACTGGACCATCCGAGGCAGGTAGTCCCTACACTGGAGAGGCGTAAGGGAACCGCTCTATGGTTTTCAGTGGAGCGAGGCTCTGGCTTTCTGGTGGATGACGAGGCCGGCAAGGAGTACTTTGTGGGCCGCAGGTCAGTGAAACGGCCGTACCTGACCCAACCCCGTCACAGCCTGTATGTGGGGGATCAGGTGGAATATACCCCCATGGCATCCCTGGCTGTCCTGGCAGGAGTATCCGGAAAGGTGAAGGCGCAAGTGGCTGTAGTGCTCACCAGTGTTACCACCACCCAGACCCGCTCAAGTCTGGCAGAAGAGGGCAGTGGAGCTCCACCATGGCAGCCAGATTGGCCTACAAGAGGCAGGAGTGTCCTCTGATGTCATTCAGTAGCAGTTCAAGCAAGGAGGACTTCAGGTCCTTCATCTGATGAACCCTTCTACTGGCTGAGTGATTTAAAGGACACCTCAGGAGGACCTTTGGGAGCCACAACATGGACTGCACCTGACTGGTGAGAGCTTGTTGGCACTTGTTTTTAGTTTATGTTGTTTTTATTGCCCCCTGTTTGACTCTCGCCCAGATGGACATGGCTTGTCAGGACTCCCCCCATTCTGCAGAACACTCCCAATTGCACCTAAGCGCACCTATGTTCCTTTTTTTGCCTTTTCAGGTTATTTGGGAGCCCGCTTTGCAAAACGAGTTCTCTATTTGCTGCTATTTTATATTATCCATGTGGATTACACGTTACCTGTTTGGATTACAAAATGACCTCATGTGGATTACAATTGAATTTTGGACTGTGTTCCAGTGTTTTATGTCAAGCAGCCACAAGGAGAGACTCAAAGGCATATCTGAGCCTATTATGTTTGCAAATGTGAAATTGATTGCACTAAAATGTTTGCATAATTATGTCTTTGCTGTATTTTTGCACAGCAATATATTCTTTCTTTAGGGAGTATTGTACACTACATAATATGCAGCAGCTGGCACAGTTCATTGGGGTTATGGCACACTATATAATATGCAGCAGCAGGCACAGTTCATGGGCGGTATGACACAGGCTTGGAGGCTTTTCTAGTCACCCTACCCAGCAGCCCAGACATACAAAGAATACAGGAGATTGTTTTTACACGTAGTATACAACCAGTAATTGCCAGAAATTCCTGCAGCTCCTTTAATGTTGTTGTAGGATTCCTGGCAGCCTCCGGAACCAATTTTCTTGGCATCAATGTTTGAGGGACATCCACTTCTTGATAATGTCACTGATGTCCAGAATTTTATCAACTTCTTCACTGTCCTTCATGGTATATCCAAAACCTTGGAAAAAATGTTGTACCCTTCTTCTGATTGATACCTTTCAACAATGAGATCACTTTGATCTGTTGCAAGCTGTTTACATACTATGGCTTTTGCTGTAAAATGCAAGAAAATATCAGTAAAATCCTACTACTGTATAAAAGCTTTAGAAGAGGTTAATCAGAATCACTTTAAATAATGGCAACTGTGTATTGACTACAATTTAACGAGTTTGACTGTGATTGGCTAATTCTGAACACAACTACTTATAAGAGGTTGTTCATATTTATGCAACCACATTATTTTAGTTTTGCTTTATTTCCCCCTGTAAATGATTTTGGTAGCTTTTTGAATGGAATTGTACAGATTATGTGTCACATGAAGTTGGAAATAAATCAGAAATTAATTGTCTTAGTCTGTTTTTTTTTACAAGACAAAAACGTGGCACGGGTGGAAACTTTTTACTAGAAATGAGCGAAGTTTTGAAAATTCAATGGGACCGTTTTTAACGGCCTCTTAGACAGAAGTGCACTTATCTAATGGTCGTTAAAAATGGTAATATGACCTTGTGGGTCTAAAAAAAAAATCATGCTCACAGAGAGGCAGACTGCCCCTGTTTTGAGTGGAAATGACCTGTCGAAGGACATGCGCTGAGAATGATAACCTCACTGCACGCTCCCAGCGTGATCACCTGGTGATGACATCATGCTCAGCACAGGTCCTTTAGCAGGTCTGTTCCACTCAAGAGAAGAGCACACTGCTTCTGTGTGAGCAAATGGATGAGGTGAGTTTCTAAGACAACGCTAGTCACCATTTTAGAAAAAATGATTAGTTAACACAAAACACCAGAAAATTCAGCTTCGTGGTGAATCCAATTTTTCCTATACTTCAGATTGAATTCCGCTTTATATGCTTTGATTTGCTCAACACTACGTTTTACATCCACTGTAACGTGCAGCAGTCACAGTTCATCAGGGGGCATGGAAAACTATAATACAAAGCAGTGGGCACAATAAATTAATGGGTATAGCACACTATATAATATGCAGCAGACACAGTTCATGTGGCAGAGGGAGGGGTCAAGAATGGGTAGTGGGAGAAGCTAGGGATGGAGCATAGTGTCCCAATTCATATTCTTGCTATGGGACCCAATGATTTCTATATATGCCCCTGGTCACATGGATAATACAGCATCATCTCACAGCAGTCTCTGTGCATCATATTATGGACACACACTGTTATTATGGCAGCAAGGGAGCTGGTTTACAAGAGGTAGACACGCTGAAGTTATTTTGAGGCTAGCTCCTCTACATCACTTAGGTGTAGCCACCACAAGAACAAGCTTCTAAAATTCTGCTTTTAATAAATAACTCCCTTAATCTGTAGAGCCTTGAAGAATGAAGGTAAAATGGCCACATGATGGAAACCTTTAAATATGTTTTAATAAAGCTTAAAAGGGTTTTCCAAGACTTTTCCATGACTCAGGATACGTCATTTGTATGATAAGTGGGGGTTCAACACCTGGTTCCTATGCAGATTAGCTGTTTGAGAAGGTATCGGTGCTCCTGTGAGCACTGCAATTTTCTCCCCGCTTACCAAGCACAGCTCTGTACATATGTGTATAGCAGCTGTGCTTGGTATCATGCTCACCCCATTCACTTCTATTGGGCTGAACTGTGCCTAGGCTACGTGAGCGACTGTGTTGTTACTGGCCTAGGAATGTATTGTCTCTGGGGTAGAAATAACTGGGAGAACAGCTAATCGGCATATTCCCACCAATCAGATACTGATGACTTAGGCTTCTTTCACACGAACGTTGTGTTTTGCGGTCCACAAATTGCGGATCCGCAAAAAAAACGGATGACGTCCGTATGGCATCCGTTTTTTTTCCGGATCCACTGTAACAATGCCCATCCTTGTCCACAAAACGGACAAGAATAGGACATGTTCTATTTTTTTTTTGCGGGGCTATGGAACGGACATATGGATGCGGGTAGCAAACGGTGTGCTGTCAGCATTTTTTGCGGACCTATTAAAATGAATGGGTCCGCATTTTATCAGCAAAAAATGCGGCTCGAAGTCCGCAAAATATGCTGTCATGTGAAAGAAGCCTTATCCAGAGGTTCAGATATGAAGTGTTTTTAAAAACTGAATGTGAAGAGACAAAATCTGAATTTACTTGGGGAGAAGACCAGAAGAAAGTGCTGGCAATTGAAAAAGAAAAAATAAAACTTTTTTTTTTTTTTAATTAAAAGATCCATCTAATTTCCCGGTGGTCATTTTTATATGTGCATTAGCATTACAGTTTTTTATCACATGTTATTTTTTAATTAAACATTCATCATATATAGTGAAATAAATAAACAGATGAGAATATAAACACAGATATATGACACAGATACAAGAGACATAAATGTATAGGGAGAAAATATCTCTATTATCTATTATTTACATTATTTATTACATTTGGGTTGGATCCACTATTACAAATGCCCAATGTTTCATTGTATTTGAACACTTCAAACTTGCACTTCTTAGAATGATGAAAGTTCAACCAGTATCAAATATTAACATTTTATAGATAGGAAAACAGGCTGAACTGGATGGACAGATGTCTTTTTTCGGCCTTACAAACTATAAATGGCATCATTCTGAACAATGGTGCCACCTGGCTTTTTAATCTGCTTGTACTGACTTCAGCTTTCTAATTGCTTAAAAAGTTACTTACCCTTCAAGAAATGTCAAAGTCTTTTGAAGTACTCTGTGATATTAATTGGTCATCTTCACTCTTGACCCTGTCATTTCTACTTTAAGTCCTGCATTCATAACGTAGGATTACCTGTCATGTGTGAAAGTGCTCTAAGTACATGCTATGACATAAGGATGAATCAGATTAGGAACGTCATTAATAGAGAAGAGGCTTCACATCAATATATGTCACCATGTATTTATTGATATCTAGTCAAAGTTAAACTAATAATAAAAGATTTATATTTTCATGGACTTGTAGAGTTAATGCAGTTTTCAACCTCTAATAGTAATTTAATGCAGACAGCATGGAATAACTATAAATAATTTAAGACCTGAGAGTTTTGAGGATATTATACAATCATTAAATGCTATATTTGCTCCTTTTACGATGTTAGGTGTCCTATAATCATTGCATTAAAAAACTGCAAATGTATAATGAGACAAGTCATGGAAAGAACATCTGAAAGACATTGTAGGATCTTTGATATACTGTGCTTATGTGAGAATTTGATATATTTTAGTGACTTCCAGATCTGCAAAAGTATTTTTTTTCTCTATTTTAACATTCTTATTTTACCTTCAATTTATACAGTATGGATGCTATAACTTGGTTCAACATTCTTATGTCTATAGCACACAGTCACACTTACGTTTTATTGTGGGAAACAAAATGACATTTTATACATTTGTGAATGGTTTCTGACTTTGCTCTTAGTTACTTTGTTCAAGCACACATTGGGCCAGGACTGGATTCACTTTTTGGCACTGTATTCTTGTGTCTAAAGGTGGTCCTGCTGGAAAGAGCAAAGGAAAGGTTCACAGATCATATAATCATAAGTAAACTATGTGTATGTGTGTGTTGCCACTCTGCAACAAAAACATTCTATTTGTCTGCTGAGCTGATTCTACAACTGAATAGGTGATCTTTGGCCATGATTCTAACCAGAGCCACAGCACTGAATTCTTATACTGAATCATCCAACCATTGTCAAATACAGCGACAGTGCTCCTTCATATAGTGCTGTTTCTTCATATATTCTTGTAGTACACCTGATGAAGGGACTGGTGATGTCCGAAAGCTCGCTATGTAACATCATTACTTCTATTTTTGTTATCCATTAAAAGGTATCAAACCTGCAATACTCTTATTTTGTTTCTCCTAATGAGAGCACTAAACTAGTTTTCTATTGGCTAACACGGTACCAGACTTTTTCCCTTTTTTTTGACCAAATGGAGGATACCATAATGTACCGCACACAGATGGAATTGAAGAATCTTCTGAAGAAACTGGCACACCTGGACGGCAACATTTTCTTTTTAACCACATGCAAGAAGGAATACTTAATCCCCAAAGGACTTTGCTTAAAGAATCCTATGCTGCACACCTACAACACTCCTTATGCACAACGTTTATGCTACAGGACTTCTGAAAGGCTGCGGAACCACCTTATCCATGTCTTCTACAGCTCCAAGAAAAGGATCCAAATGGAAATACAAATGCTAAAGAGCAAACTTACCAAGAATTTGGTCCTGGAAATGCAAAAATACTACAGAACACTACAACTATATTTGATAGACAACAAGAAAAATAAACTCCACAGACTTCGACTAAGAACGGGGCGGTATTCACACACCAAGTACAAGCCAAAGCTGACAGGATGGATCAGAACATTGATCAGGAACCTGGTAAAGTCAGCTTTGTCATTAATCTGTCATCATACAAACCGAATAACATGGAACTCAAGGTGCTATCTAGAGGACTCTCATTCTGCCCTACCAAAAGTCTTGACAAAACAGAACTCTGTAGTGACATGGAGGAATATTTTAGGAGATTAAGACTAAAAGAGTTCTTCCATGACAAAAAGGTGAGAGAGAACTCTCAAACAACCAAACACAATTGGCATGGGTGGACAAAAAACAGTCTGACTGGACCCTGGCCACAATACCATTTTGGACCAGTACATTGACTCGTTTAGAAATATAGTACAGTCTGCAATACTGGACAAACATATAAAAAAACATTCAACATCAACATACAGGAAAGGAGAGCTAAAAAACAACAAAGGAATCACCATAAAACCTGCAGATAAAGGTGGCGCTATAGTCCTTTTGAACACTTTGGACTATGTAAAAGAAGCACACTGTCAACTCACAATACTATATCAAACTGGATGGAGACCCAACTCAGAAATATTTAAGAGAGTTAAAAAAGGTCATCAGGGGTTTTCCTGCACACACAACTTTTAAACTTGGTACCCGAAAATCCCAGGATCGGAGCATTCTATACGCTTCCCAAAATGCACAAAGCAGGGAATCCAGGGAGAATCATTTCAGGTGTGGGAAACCTCACTGAAAAAATCTCAGGTTGGATAGAGGGCATCCTCAAACCATTGGTGAGGAACACAACAAGCTATCTACAGGACACAACTGACCTATTGAACAAACTGTCAACCATAGGTCCCCTCCCTAAAGGCACAATCTTGGCCACCATGGATGTGGAATCCTTGTATTCGAATATCCCACAGGATGATGGATTAACTGCTTGCCGAGTATAGGTGAATGGGATCACCTTAGAGTCTGTATTACAACTGACCAAATTCATCCTCACCCATAACTATTTCTCTTTTGACAAGGAAATATATTTACAGTGCACTGGGACCGCCATGGGCAGTAAAATGGCACCTCAATATGCCAACCTCTTCATGGCAAAACTGGAAAATGACTTTTTGGTATCCTGCCCCAAAAACCCCTTGGCCTACTTCCGTTTCATTGATGATATCCGAATAATCTGGACCGACTCTGAACATGAACTAATGAAATTTCATGAAAAATTCAACACCATCCCACCATAAACCTGACCCTCAACTATTCACACACAGAAGTCAGCTTTCTGGACACCACCATAAAACTTCAAGACGGCTCAATACAGACATCCCTGTATCGAAAACCTATTGATCAGCCTACATACATCAAATGGGACAGCTTCCACCCCAACCATATTAAAAAGTCCAAATCATCTATAGTCAAGCGATCAGATATAACCAAATCTGTTCCAACCCATCAGACAGGGATGAGCATTTACAACACCTGAAAAGGACATTTTTACACCAGGGCTATCATCCTCCTTCAATTGAAGATCAAATCAAAAGAGCCACCAAGATCCCCACAAGTCAACTTCTCCAATACAATAAAAAGAAACAGAACCAGCGGGTACCTCTAGTTGTGACCTACAACCCACAACTAGAGGTACTGAGGAAAACTGCCAAAAAATTATATCATGTCCTACATAAGGATGACCAACTAAAAACAATCTTCCCAGATCCCCCCCTTACTAGCTTACCGACAACCTCCAAATCTAAGGAATATTCTGATCAGATCAAGTTCAAGGCCATATACCACAGAAAAAGGAACCCATCCCTGTAATACAGGAAGATGCAAAACCTGTTCCCATATTATGACAACAGATAAGATCCGGATCCCCAACACACAGGAAGACCACAAAATCCCTTGGACATTCACATGTTCTACATCTAATGCTGTTTATTTGATTCTCTACATCAAATATCCTGGTGGGGGCCTCTATGTTGGAGAAACAGGACAGAAACTCAATGCAAGGATGAGGTCCCACCGCCACACAATTAAAGAGAAGAAGCTACACTTTATTAAAGAGTGATGCAGTACACACAGTGTGTGTATGTATGTATGTATGTATGTATGTATGTATGTATGTGTATATATATATATATATATATATATATATATATATCTTGTGGGGTTCAGCTCCGTCACAGGGACCACAGACACAGAAATGTCCAGAAATGGGTTTTATTTAAATAAAGTCCAAATGAAAAACAAACAGCCTTTCTTCAGCAGGGTGCAAAATTACGGCATAACATAAAGATGACCTTTCTTCAGGCATAAAAGAAAAGGTATACAGAAACAGGTTGTTCTCACCACACAGTCTTTAGGATACAGCAGGGTTCACCAGCATTTCTGTCTAGACAGCACAAAACTTCAGCTCAACTCCAGGCTTGGAGCCTTAGCACACACACCTCACCTGAAACTTCCTGGCTGATATAAAGCCCAGGCAGAAAACCTGGCCTGGATACGTGGGAGCAGTCATCCCACCCAACACTGAGACTGCTCCAGTCAAAAGCTGGCCTGGATCAAACTGCTTGAAAGCAGCTATGCTAACATTAGAAAGTGTCAGTAACCTAAGGTTACTGACAAGGACTACCAGCTACTTCACCGAGACCAGGCATCTCGGTGACACGTATCTGCCATCAACCACTGTACCTTTTGCCTTGTCACATACCCCCTCCCCTCTGCCCAAAGCCGAGGGGCTGGGCACCTTCAACCACCAAACAGTGTACCCTTGATAGTGCGTCTGCATTCCCGTGCAGTTTACCAGGTCTATGTTCCACATTGAAGCTAAAGTCTTGTAACGCAAGAAACCAACGTGTTATCCTAGCGTTATTTCCCTTTTTCATTCTCATCCACTTCAGTAGAGCATGATCAGAAACCAGTTTGAACCTTCTGCCCAGTAGGTAGTATCTGAGTGAATCTAATGCCAACTTAATGGCCAAGCACTCTTTTTCCAAAATGGAATAATTATTTTCAGCTGGGGAAAGTTTATGGCTGAGATACATAACTGGATGCTCTTCTCCACTTATGTCCTGTGACATTACCACACCCAGGCCTACATCAGACACATCTGTCTGTACTACAAATTCCTTTGTAAAATCAGGTGCTACCAAGACTGGCTGCTTACATAGGGCAAGTCTAAGTTCATTAAAGGCTCTTTCAGCCTCTGGAGACCACTTAACCATGACCGACCGGGTCCCTTTTGTGAGCTCGGTTAATGGGGCTGCAATGGTGGCAAAGTCAGGAACAAAGCGTCTGTAGTAGCCTATGATCCCCAAGAATGCCCTCACTTGTTTTTTTGTTAGTGGGCGTGGCCAAGTTTGTATCGCTTCAACCTTGTTTATCTGTGGCTTAATTAAGCCTCTTCCTACTATATACCCCAGATATTTGGCCTCTTCCATACCAACTGCACATTTATTGGGATTGATGGTAAACCCAGCTCTCCTTAGAGCATCTAAGACTGTCTGCAATTTACCCAGATGACTTTCCCAATCACAGCTGAATATCACAATATCATCTAGATAAGCGGTGGCATACTTCTTGTGAGGGATCAGTATGCGATCAATCGCCCTTTGAAATGTGGCAGGAGCTCCCTTCAATCCAAAAGGCATCCTTGTATACTGATAGCATCCCTCAGAGGTGGAAAAAGCAGTCTTTTCCTTGGCCTCCTTGGATAATGGGATCTGCCAATATCCTTTTGTGAGGTCCAATGTGGTAATATAACGGGCTGGCCCTAGCCTTTCAATGAGTTTCTCTACCCTAGGCATCAGGTATGCGTCCACATCGGAGACCTCATTAAGCTTCCTATAGTCATTACAGAAGCGCCATTCCCCATTTGATTTTGGCACCAAGACTATTGGGCTTGACCACCCACTCTTCGATTCCTCAATAACTCCTAATTTTAGTATTTGTTCCACTTCTTGGGAAACCACTTGTCTACGGGCCTCCTGTATTCTATAAGGCTTCAGGTTTACCCTAACATGAGGTTCAGTAACAATCTCATGCTCAATCACAGAGGTAAGACAAGGTAAGTCCGAGAACATGTCCTTATTCTGTTCTAACAGTTCCCTGCATTGCTGCTTCTGTGAGGGTGAAAGGGTGTCTGCAATAGTGACATCTTGAAAACCAACCTCTGAGAAAACAAACAAGGTGTATCTATAGATTCCCTATCTCTGTAGGGCTTGATGAGGTTGACATGATATATCTGGATAGGCTTCCTTTTCCCTGGCTGGTGTATTTTATAGTTAACCTCACTCACCTTTTCTAGTACCTCAAATGGTCCCTGCCACTTTGCAAGGAATTTGCTTTCCACTGTGGGTAAAAGCACAAGTACCCGGTCCCCTGGGCGGAACTGTCTTATTCTGGCCGTTTTATTATATACCTTACATTGGGCTTCTTGGGCCTGCAGAAGATGTTGCTTAACTATTGGCATGACATTTGCTATTCTTTCTTGCATTTGGGCAACATGCTCAATTATGATTTTATATGGAGTCACCTCGCTTTCCCAGGTCTCTTTAGCCACGTCAAGTAACCCACGAGGATGCCGTCCATACAACAGCTCAAAAGGTGAAAACCCTGTGGAGGCTTGAGGGACTTCTCTTACAGAGAACAATAAATAGGGTATCAGGCAATCCCAATCTCATCCATCTTTCTCCACTACCTTTCTTAACATCGCCTTCAATGTTTTATTAAAACGCTCTACCAATCCATCGGTCTGTGGATGGTACACTGAAGTACGTAACTGCTTTATAATCAGGATTTTACACAACTCTTTCATAATATGTGACATGAAGGGGGTTCCCTGATCAGTCAAGATCTCTTTAGGCAGTCCTGTTCTGGAAAAAAATATGGAATAACTCTCTTGCAATACATTTTGAGGAGGAATTTCGTAAAGGTACTGCCTCTGGGTACCGCGTAGCGTAATCCAGGACAACCAAAATGTACTGGTGCCCTCTAGCCAATTTTACTAAAGGGCCTACCAGGTCCATAGCTATACGCTCAAATGGTGTTTCTATGATGGGCAGTAGTACTAACGGGCTACGGAAATGAGAGACTGGGGCTGTTAATTGGCAGACTGGACAGGACTGGCAATAATTAGCAATCTCTCTATGACATCCTGGCCAATAAAACCTTTGTAGAATACGATCTTGGGTCTTATCTACTCCCAAGTGACCTCCCAACACATGGGAGTGGGCCATGTCTAATATCATTTGTCTATATGAAGCTGGTACCAGCAGTTGTTCTACAATCTCATCCCTCACTTTGCTTACACGATATAGTAGATTGTTGTTCATGGCAAAGTATGGGAACCTGTTATTTGCACCTGGTTCTTGAGGAACACCATTTAACACTGTGACATTTTCCAGGGCACTCTTTAAAGTAAGATCTTTGAGTTGGGATGTCCCAAAATTTCCTCGGGACACCTCAAGATCAGGGATATTACTTCCATGGGATGACTCCTCATCCTCATCCCCGGCTAACACTGTCAGAGGAAATTCCTTTGTGACATCATCATACTCAACATCCTTTTTATTATGATCCTCATCGGGTTTGTCAAGTTCCCCTTGATAATTAGGGGTTATGGCCTTACCCCACAAGTCCCAAAACAAAGAACAGTCTCTTCCAATTATTATGGGGTACATAAGGTCCTTGACCACCCCCACGGTATGAGACACGGTAATGTCCTCTGCAAATATATATATCTGAGCAACAGGGTAGGCTTTAGTGTCCCCATGGATACACTTCACCCCCACCCACTTTCCAGGGACAAGCACATGTGGAAGTGTGGCCCTTAACAGGGTCACCAAACTCCCTGAGTCCAGAAGCCCAGTCACTGCAACACCATTGACCTTTACCTGACATATCTGAGGTCCCTTGCCAAGGTGCGGAATGGCACTACATGCAGGGTAGGCAAATAATGAGCAGCGGCAGCCAGTGTTGCACTCCATGGGTTCTGTGGACATAGGGCAATGTGCTGCTATGTGCCCCAGGCCATGACACCTCCAGCAAATCAAGGGGCGAGTTTGCCTTCCTGGAACAGGTTTAAGCCCCCTCTTTGAGGGGTCCGGCCCACCAAGGGAATGAACAAAAGATGATCTTCCGCCAACCGGTCTGTTAAAGGAGTGTTCCACGGCCTGGTACCTTTCCACCAGGCCCACCAAGTCGTCAGTATTCTGGGGGTCTCCCTGGGCAACCCAGCATTGTACAGACCTTGGTAAAGTTGTATAAATCGGTCCATGACCACTCTCTCAACCATTTGCACTGGAGTGCATGTCTCTGGCTGTAGCCATTTTTGGACGAGATGCAGCAAGTCAAACATCTGCGATCGGGGTGGCTTTTCTTTACAGTAGGTCCATTGTTGCACCCGCTGCGCTCTGACAGCCAGGTTCACACCCAGACGGGCAAGGATTTCAGCTTTGAGTTTGCTGTACTCTTTGGCATCTTGTAGGGTTAAATCAAAATAGGCTTTTTGAGATTCTCCGGTCAGATAAGGGGCCAGCAATTCCGCCCATTGCTCTGGCGGCAGTTTTTCCCTCTCTGCTATTCTCTCAAAGATAGTCAAAAAAGCCTCAACGTCATCCTCAGGCGTCATTTTTCTGCAGTGAGTCCCTCACTGAGTTCTGTGCCCCGGCACTGTCACTTTTTCCAACATGAGCCACGTCAACTTTCCTGGCTGTCTCTGTCAGGGTGGCAAGCTGACGAACCAGGAGTTTATTGGTCTCCTGCTGAGCCTGCATGGCCTCCATGTGTGCTCTCTGCTGCTGAGCGCTGGTTTGCTGCTGTTGGAGATTAGCCTGCACCAACTGCTTAATGAGCTCCTCCATGCTGGGAGATCCTTTTTGCAACCCTGCCACAGCTTTAACCCAGGACAAACAAAGTCTTATATCCGCTGTGACTCTTCTCAAGGAGCGCTTATGCCCGCATTCTTCACCAATTGTGGGGTTCAGCTCCGTCACAGGGACCACAGACACAGAAATGTCCAGAAATGGGTTTTATTTAAATAAAGTCCAAATGAAAAACAAACAGCCTTTCTTCAGCAGGGTGCAAAATTACGGCATAACATAAAGATGACCTTTCTTCAGGCATAAAAGAAAAGGTATACAGAAACAGGTTGTTCTCACCACACAGTCTTTAGGATACAGCAGGGTTCACCAGCGTTTCTGTCTGGACAGCACAAAACTTCAGCTCAACTCCAGGCTTAGCACACACACCTCACCTGAAACTTCCTGGCTGATATAAAGCCCAGGCAGAAAACCTGGCCTGGATACGTGGGATCAGTCATCCCACCCAACACTGAGACTGCTCCAGTCAAAAGCTGGCCCGGATCAAACTGCTTGAAAGCAGCTATGCTAACATTAGAAAGTGTCAGTAACCTAAGGTTACTGACAAGGACTACCAGCTACTTCACCGAGCCCAGGCATCTCGGTGACACGTATCTGCCATCAACCACTGTACCTTTTGCCTTGTCACAATATATATATATATATATATATATATATATATATATATATATATACACACACATACACACACAGGGTATATATACACACATACTATATATACAGTGCCTTGCAAAAGTATTCGGCCCCCTGGAACTTTTCAACCTTTTGCCACATTTCAGGCTTCAAACAAAAAGATATAACATTTTAAATTTTTGGTGAAGAATCAACAACAAGTGGGTCACAATTGTGAAGTGGAACGAAATTTAATTTCTTGCAATTTTTGTAATAATAAAACTGAAAAGTGGGGTGTGCAAAATTATTCGGCCCCCTTGCATTAATACTTAGTTGTGCCACCTTTTGCTACGATTACAGCTGCAAGTTGCTAGGGGTATGTCTCTATCAGTTTTGCACATCTAGAGACTGAAATTCTTGCCCATTCTTCCTTGTAAAACAGCTCGAGCTCTTTGAGGTTGGATGGAGAGCCTGGATACGTTTATTTTTGAACCATTCCATTGTAGATTTTGCTTTATGTTTGGGATCATTATCTTGTTGGAAGATAAATCTCCGTCCTGGTCTCAGGTCTTTTGCAGACTCCAAGAGGTTTTCATCCAGAATGGTCCTGTATTTGGCTCCATCCTTCTTCCCATCAATTTTAACCATCTTCCCTGTCCCTGATGATGAAAAGCAGGCCCAAACCATGATGCTGCCACCACCATGTTTGACAGTGGGGATGGTGTGTTCAGGGTGATGAGCTGTGTTGCTTTTATGCCAAACATATCGTTTTGCATTGTTTCCAAAAAGTTCGATTTTGGTTTCATCTGACCAGAGCACTTTCTTCCACATGTTTGGTGTCTCTCCCAGGTGGCTTGTGGCAAACTGTAAACAAGACTTTTTATGGATATCTTTGAGAAATGGCTTTCTTCTTGCCACTCTTCCATAAAGGCCAGATTTGTGAAATGTTCAACTGATTGTTGTCCTATGGACAGACTCTGCCACCTCAGCTGTAGATCTCTGCAGTTCATCCAGAGTGATCATGGGCCTCTTGGCTACATCTCTAATCAGTCTTCTCCTTGTTTGAGATGAAAGTTTAGGTCTTGGTAGATTTGCACTGATCTGATACTCCTTCCATTTCAATATGATCACTTGCACAGTGCTCCTTGGGATGTTTAAAGCTTGGGAATTTTTTTGGTATCCAAATCCGGCTTTAAACTTCTCCACAACAGTATCATGGACCTGCCTGGTGTGTTCCTTGGTCTTCATGATGCTCTCTGTGCTTTAAACAGAACCTTGAGACTATCACAGAGCAGGTGCATTTATATGGAGACTTGATTAAATGATCCAAAGTTTAAATGATCCAATAAATTTCGTTCCACTTCACAATTGTGACCCACTTGTTGATTCTTCACGAAAAATTTAAAATGTTATTTTTTTTGGTTTGAAGCATGAAATGTGGCAAAAGGGGTCGAATACTTTTTCAAGGCACTGTATATAGTATATATATGTACTATACACACACATATACAGGGTATATATTAACGCATGCATACACACACATACAGGGTACTTACACACATATACAGGGTATATATACACACACACATACACACATATAACGGGTATATATACACACATACATATACACACACGTATACAGGGTATATATACACACATACATATACGCACACGTATACAGGGTATATATACACACATACATACACATATACAGGGTATATATACACACATACACACATATACAGGGTATATATACACACATACATACACACATATACAGGGTATATATACACACATACACATATACAGGGTATATATACACACATACACATATACAGGGTATATATACACACATACACATATACAGGGTATATATACACACATACACATATACAGGGTATATATACACACATACACATATACAGGGTATACATACACACATACACATATACAGGGTATATATACACACATACACATATACAGGGTATATATACACACATATACACATATACAGGGTATATATACACATACATACACATATACAGGGTATATATACACACATACATACACATATACAGGGTATATATACACACATACATACACATATACAGTGTATATATACACACATACATACACGCGTCTGGTGTATACAGACTGTGCTTTCTGGCTTAAACCTATTGAGACGTCTCCATACAGAAAGAGGATACCATTCTAATACTAACTTTGAATGTCCTATACTAATCGAATACATAGCGAATTGAATCTCTGAACCTATCATCAGGTTATAAGCGGCTTTTTCTTCTTACCCAAAGCGTAGGTACCCACTAGCAACAAGGGCTGAAAGTATCCTATTTATACTATCTGACTTTGATTAATCATAAACAGCCAATTGTATCAAGTGGGATACACAAACTAAAATAAAATAGGATACTCTTATACATTGAATACATAAGGAGATATTGGACAATATTGGATACAATTGCCTCCTATACCTCATCTTATCTCAATCATCATTTTTTTTACTTTTGTTTTTACTGTTTCATATAATGTTGTATTTTTGCTAATCCAGCGCTGGTTTATTTATTTATATATATATATATATATATATATATATATATATATATACAGATAGCATTTTTAAGTATAGGAATAAACTAATGTATTTTCAAGTATAGAAATAAACTAATTTTAAACAACCCTATTTCTTATCCTATATTTGACCACTTTGATTTATAACATAAGATTAATACCTCCTTTTTCCAGTTTTACAAGTCCATAACGATTTTTTGGGTAAAATCGTGGGGTAGGAGCACCTTGAATTCATTCATCTCTGAAGTGGTGAGCCACTAAACTTTTTCTTTTCTTGTATATCAATAGTATAGGAAACTTTCATTTTTTTTTAATAATTGTATTTAGACATTTTATTATTTCATTAAAACATATATTTTCTTCAAATAAAGTCAATAAAAAAATTTGGTGACGGGGTCTCTTTAAGCCAAAACCAATTACCCTCCTATGAATTTAATATGTGATCTAATGGACTTTATAGTAAAAGAGGCTATCCTGAAAAATCACAGAGAGAAGGATCCTCTTACTATTAGGAAGAGGTATCTGTTAAAATCAATCACCGACATCTTATATTCCAAAAATACTGTTTGCTTTTTGGTGGTAAATGCCTGCCACTACGTATAAATGCAAACCACCTGAGATCATGTTACCCTCCTTCTTCATCATTTGTTTCTTCTGATCTGAAAGCTGGCTCCTGACATGTAGAGAAATTCGCCTGAATCAAATTATTAATCATTTGGATTCAGAATTGACCCACATTTTTGTGGGGAAAATTTGAGTTAAATTAAGTTTGTTTAGTATTGATTTGCTTATCCAAGAAACACATTTCAGGCACCTTCAAGTTCTGGTTTTATCTTATAACACATTCCCTTTATAATTTCACACTGCTCATTCATTTGTTTCCAGAGGCACTGTACTAATATTGCTTTGAAGAGACAATTTCCCTTCTGAAATCTTAGCCAATCAATTAATTCCAAAGGACAGATATACTTTGGCTACAGGGTAAATTGGTAACACCCTGGTTACTCTAGCTAATGTGTACGCCTCCAACAAGGTCTAAAACATATGGCTGAGAACCTCCAATTATTTATGGAAAGCATTGTGAAATCCGGAGAGCTAAATTGAGTGTTGGATTTACTATTGGACATCACTTCTAATGGTGGGTTTACACATGCAGACATTTGGGCAGATTGTAAGGGACAAACGTTCCAGCAAATGCTCATTCCCGACAATCTGGCCGTCTAAAAATGCTGATCACCCTATGAACAAGCTAAATGTTCGTTTATCATGGGTAACCATCATTAGTGCTGCTCATCATTGAAATTATTGTTTCTGGACAGCAGAACTTGCTGAGTAAATATGTTTCACCTTTATTTCTAAAAAATTCAAACATTTACAGAAAATTTGGAAAAATTCACAATTTTTAAATTTTGTTAATGTCTCTGGTTTTAAAGCCTCATTCACACGTCAGTGTTTTGGTATGTGATTTCCATCAGTGATTGTGAGCCAAAACCAGGACTAGAGCCTCCACAGACATACTGTATACAGGAAATATCTGCTCCTGTTCTGTGTTTAGAGCCACACCTGGTTTTGGCTCAAAATTACTGATAGAAATCACTGACCAAAACACTGACGTGTGAATAAGGCATAAAGCAGATTGTGATACCTCAGAAAATAGTTGTTATTGTACATTTCCCAGATGTTTACTTCGCGTTGACATCATTTTGGAAATCTTATTTTATTTTTCAGAAAGTTAGAAGGCTTAGAATTTTAGAAGCAATTCTATTTTTATAGAGATCATTACAGACGTAGCAATACCTAATATGTCTATTTTTTAATTTTTATTTCAATTTTATATAATTAAGGTATTTGTGAAAAAAATCATGTTTTAGTGTAACCATTTTCTGAAAGCTATATATTTTTTTATTTTTCTACCGACCGTCTAATGTAATGGCTCACGGAAAGAGTTGACATTTTCATACATTTTTGGGTACATATGATTTTTTTTTTAATCACTCAATATTACACTTTATGTGGCAAAGTGACCAAAAAAAATGGTTTTGGCAGAGTTTTTTTTTTTTTTTTATGGAATTCACCTTAGGTTAGATCATGTGATATATTTTTTATAGAGCTGGTTGTTACAGACACGGCAATACCTAATATGTCTACCTTTTTTATTTATTTCAGTTTTACACAATAAAATACAATCATGTTTTAGCATCTCCTTTTTCCGAAAGCCATATATTTAATATTTTGGAAGATTGTCTTATGCAGAGGCTCATTTTTCGAAGGAAGATATGATGCTTTGATTGGTGCATTTTGGGGTGTGTGTGACTTTTTGATCGCTTGAAATTACACTTTTTGTGATGAAGGTGACAAAAAAATTGCATTTTTGGCAGTTTTTTTTTACAGGGTTCACCTGAGGAGGAAGATCATGTGATATTTTTTTTTATAGAGCACATCATTACAGACGCGGAGATATCTAATATGTCTACTTTTTCAAAATTTATTTCAGTTTTAAATTGTGTGTTCATTTTCTGAAAGTCATTTTTTTAAAAATCTTTTGGCAGATTGTTTTACGTATGTAGTTGCTCATTTTTTCTGGAAAGACATGAGGGTTTGATAGGTACTATTTTGGGGTGCATATTGCTTTTTTATCGCTTATTACACTTTTTGTGATGTAAGGTGACAAAAAATGGCAGTTTTTTTGCTCGAATTTTTATTTTTTTTAAACACGATTTTAAGGTGAGGGGGCTTTTTTAAATTAAAACTTTAATTTCTTTATTATAAAAAAAACACTTTTTTCACTTGTTTTACTTTTTACATTTGTCCCACTGTGAGACTTCACCTTTTCAGGGTTTGATCCCTGTTTCAATTCAATACAATACATTATGCATTGTTCTGAATTGAACTGTCAGCATCTTGCACAGTAAGACGCTGACAGTTGCCTATGAGACCCAGCTTACAGGCTGAATCTCCTGGGCTTCCATAGCTGGTAGCCTTAGATGAGCTGCCATGGCAACCATTGGCCCCCTGTCACCACAGTGTGGGGGGCCGATGGAGTCAGAGGGAGCTCCCTCCCTCTGCAAACCCTGCACGTGCTGCATAAGCACTGAGTGAGGCATGTGAAAGAGTTAATCCACAGGCATCACAGCATACAGCATTGCAGGTGGATGCAGCAGGGGCCCGGCTATCAGTGACAGACTGGCCCGTTCCGATGATCGGGTGGGTGCAGCTCCTGCACCTGCCCGATCACATCACTTACATGCAGATGAGGATGCGGCAAGAAGCCGCATTCCCTCAAGTACATGTATGTGATTATGTGTGAAGGGGTTAAGGACCAGCACGTTATTTGAGAAGTTGCCCTAAATGCAGTCTGAACAAGGCTACTTTCTTACACTGTCTTTGGGATAGCCTCAAGTTGCAATTCCTTTGGGTCATAATTCTTCAATTTGTTCTTGACATTTGGGGACGAGCTATCCCTTTGCAGTCAAAATAGTTGGCTATTAAGAGTATGCCCATACCCTCCATTGCTGGTTAGAAGAAAAGGTGCCTACTTGGAACTAAAAGATACAATGCAACATCTTATGATGCTGCAGAAATTAGACCGCGAGAGACAGAAGGAACATATGGCTTCAAGTTTCTTCAAAAAATGGAAACCATTTTTAGCTCATTTCTAAAGATGAGCGAATCATTGAAAAAATTATAAACATTCGCCAAACTTTTCCTAAAATTCATGTATTCGACGAATAGATTTGTTGTATTTGCGTACAAAATATACGTTATTATGTGCTATTAGCGAACATTCGCTCACTAATAATGATCGTTCATTTACAAAATGTACGCAACTTCTTAGAAGACGTACGCATGAGCGTACAAATAGCTTAAGAATCTCAGCGTACTATTGTCTAAGCGATTACGTAATACGCAGGCACGTACGAGGAGAGGCCGCGGCGTGCACTCCTCAGAGGCAGAGCGAATATTCGAGACACATATATGGTAAATAGTGCAAATACATTATTATTAGAGATGAGCGAGCACTAAAATGCTCGGGTGCTCGTTATTCGAGTCAAACTTTTCCCGATGCTCGGGTGCTCGTTTCGAATAACGAACCCCATTGAAGTCAATGGGAGACTCAAGCATTTTTGCAGGGGACCAAGGCTCTCCCTAGGGCTGGGTGAAAACCTGGAAACCTCAGAAAATGATGGAAACACCACAGAAATGGACAGGAAACAGCAGGGGCAGCATGCATGGATGCCTCTGAGGCTGCCTAATCCCACCATTACCCCAAATTCTCCTAGTGGGGCATGTGTGGTATCGATTCTTCTCAGTTTAAAATCGTATATGTCCCCTATCTTGGGACCATATATTTCATGGATTTTTCGAACACGGAAAAGGAAAAAGAGCTTGCTCTGGCCAGGGGAGTGTCTTTTCTACTGCAGCTAAGGCGACGTGTCCATCTGCCGGTCATCACAGGTCAGGAGCCAATTAAAAGAGGAACAAACAAAAATCAGTATAATATCTAATACGTCCCCTATCCGGGTAAATTGTTTGGAGAGAGGGCCTGTAGGTGGGGGGCAGGCTGGGGGGAAGGAGGTTGAGCTGGAAGAGCCAGAGGAGTGCCCCCCTGGGCTAACGTGTGTGGTGGTGACAACAGCCGGAATGGATTTGGAAAAACTTTAGCATCAACCGGTACGGTATGTATTCTTCTGAGTTTAATACCGTATACGGCACCTATCCGGAAAAATAGTTTGGAGAGAGAGAAAGAGAGGAAAAAGACGTGCAGTATGGAGCAATTACACGGAAACTATTAGATTAGGCAGACTTGGTCTGCTTAATTGCAACCCAGACAAGTGAGAGAAAGAGAGGAAAATGACGTATTTTTAAAAGTGACGTTCAGTATAGATCAAGTGTGGTATGTGTTCTATGTATACTACTCCGTATTAATACCGTATATGGCAGCTATCTGGAAAAATAGTTTGGAGAGAGAAAAAGATAGGAAAAAGACGAAAATTGTTTGGAGAGAGGGCCTATAGGTGGGGGGGCAGGCTGGGGGGAAGAGCTGGAAGAGCCAGAGGAGTGCCCCCTGGGCTAGCGTGTGTGGTGGTGACAACAGCCGGATGGAGTTAGAATGACGACGCAGGACCCCAACTTAAAAATTTAGCATCAACCGGTACAATTGTCAATTATGAGCTCGATCAAGTGTGACATGACTTTTTAGATGGAGATTGCATGTGGTCACGTACTCACTGGAACCCCATAGTCACCCCTTCTCTGATGTGCTATCCCAGAACATCCTCTGCCCCAATTCGCAAGACCTTTTGCAGTCTCCATGTGCTGACAGTGGGGATTTACCAGTGTTGTCTGAGGAGGTGGTGGACAATGGCGAGACACAGGTGTCGGGGGGTGAGGTAGTTAAAAGTGAAGCAAGTTACAGTGGGGACTCCTTGGGGGGACTTTCTCATGATGGGACAGATTCAATTGTGTTTAGAAAGGCTGATGGGCTTCCGTCAGCACTGTGTGTATAGAACGCCATGGCTTTTCATAAAAAATAGTCTGGCGATGACCCCAAGGCAATTTTCAGGGACACGGTAATGGTGACCCACTTAAAAATGCTGCCTGACAACCTGGCGGTTAACCCCTGATTTTCTGTCTTTCAATAAGATTGCAGTGTAAAGCATGGTGGTGAGCCTCAGTAATAGGATTGCAGTGTAAAGCATGGTGGTGAGCCTCAGTATGACTTTTTAGATGGAGATTGTATGTGGTCACGTACTCCCTGGAACCCCATAGTCACCCCTTCTCTGATGTGCTACCCCAGAACATTCTCTGCCCCAATTCGCAAGACCTTTTTCAGTCTCAGTGTGCTGACAGTGGGGATTTACCAGTGTTGTCTGAGAAGGTGGTGGACAATGGCGAGACACAGGTGTCGGCGGGTGAGGTAGTTGTATGGGAAGCACGTTACAGTGGGGACTCCTTGGGGGGACTTTCTCATGATGGGACAGATTCAACTTGGTTGGATCAGGCACAGGAACAGATCAAATTTTTTTTTTGTGTTTATTTAACTTTTATTTAGCACAAATAACGACAGAGATATTTATTCGTTCTCTTCGCTGCGCAGTCTGGCGTTGGGGTTCGTCACTTTGATGGCGAGCTGTGCCGCTCTCTCCACAATGGTCTTTAGGTTATTTGAGGAGACGTTGTGGGCGATTTCTGCACAGAAGGACTTGTTGCTCATCAACAGAACCTCAAGCTCCTTGACATTGTGGACCAGGAATTTGTGGAACCCTGCGGGCAGCATGTGTTTGTTCTTCTTGTTCCTACCGTACCCAATGTTGGGCAATATAGATACGCAGGTAATATTATTTTTCACACCTATCCCAAAAAAAAATTTACGCAGTTTGCGCAATTAAAACTGGAAACTGGAACTGGAGAGAGGGCCTGTAGGTGGACCTCCGGAAAAATTTTTTGGAGAAAGGGCCTGTAGGTGGACATCCGGAAAATTGTTTTGGAGAGGGGGCCTGTAGGTGGACCTCCGGAAAAATTGTTTGGAGAGAGGGCCTGTAGGTGGACCTCCGGAAAAATCATTTGGACAGAGGGCTTGTAAATGGACCTCCGGAAAAATTGTTTGAAGAGAGGGCCAGTAGGTGGACCTCCGGAAAAATTGCTTGAAGAGAGGGCCTGTAGGGGGCCCTCCTGAAAAATTGTGGTAAAAGAGTGCCAGTTGGACCACTAAAAAATGGCGTTTTTTTAGTCAGCGTTAGGCAAAGACGACATGGAGGAGGAGGAGTAGGAGGAGTACAGAAGAGGAATCGGATACATAAGTAATGTTAATCTTTAGCTGCTTTCCCCCGGAGGAGATTTAAATTCCGGTGAAATCCAGGCTTTGTTCATTTTAATAAGCGCCAGCCTGTCAGCGCTGTCAGTTGACAGGCGTGTACGCTTATCGGTGATGACGCCACCAGCTGCAATGAATACCCGCTCTGACAGCACGCTAGCGGCAGGGCAGGCCAGCACCTCCAAGGCGCACAGCGCCAGTTCAGGCCACGTGTCCAGCTTTGAAACCCAGTAGTTGTATGGAGCAGAGTGATCGTTACGGACGTTGGTATGGTCAGCTAGGTACTCCCTAACCATCTTTCTGTACAGCTCCCCCTACTCTGCCTAGACTGGGGACAGGTGACAGTGTCTTGCTGGGGTGACATAAAACTGGCAAAGGCCTTGGAGAGCATTCCCCTGCCAGTGCTGGACAAGCTGCCTGCTCAGCTCCTCTCCCCCGCTACTTGGCCCACAGAACCATGCCCTCTGCCGCCAGAGGTGTCAGATGGGAAGAATTGTTTAAGCTTGTGCACCAGGGCCTGTTGATATCTATTCACTCTCATACTCCTTTCCTCTGCAGGGATGAGAGTGGAAAGGGTCTGCTTGTACCGTTGGCCCAGTAATCAGTGTTTGAAAAAATTCTTCTAACGCGAGGGTCACGGGATAGGCAGCCTAACATGAAGTCTGCCATGTGCGCCAGAGTCCCAACACGCAAGAATTCTCTCTCCTCACAGGCCTGACTCTCCATTTCCTCCTCCTCCTCCTCCTCCAAGTCCTCCTCTTCAGCCCATACACGCTCAAGAGTTAAGGACTGAGCAAGGGTACCCTCTACTGTCTCGCCGACATTCTCCTCCCCTTCCTCCTCATCCTCATCCCCCTCCTCCGATACACGCTGAGAAACAGACCGGAGGGTGCTCTGGCTATCAAGTGACGTATCTTCCTCCACCGTCTCTTGTGACAAGCGCAAAGCATCCGACTTGATGCTGAGCAGTGAGTTTTTCAACAGGCAAAGCAGTGGGATGGTGAGGCTAATAATGGCGGCATCGCCGCTGACCATCTGTGTTGACTCCTCAAAGTTGCTCAACACCTGGCAGATATCAGACATCCACGTCCACTCCTCATTGTAGACTTGAGGAATCTGACTGACCTGACTACCAGTTCTGGTGGAAGTTGACATCTGGCAGTCTACAATCGCTCTGCGCTGCTGGTAAACTCTGGATAACATGTTTAATGTCGAATTCCATCTCATGGGCACGTTGCACAACAGTCGGTGAGTGGGCAGTTGTAGGCGGCGCTGCGCTGCCCTGAGAGTGGCAGCATCTGTGGTCGACTTGCGGAAATGTGCACAGATGCGGCGCACCTTGGTGAGCAAATCAGACAGATTGGGGTATGTCTTGAGGAACCGCTGAACTATGAGATTGAACACGTGGACCAGGCATGGCACATGTATCAGTCTGCCGAGTTGCAGAGCCGCCACCAGGTTACGCCCATTGTCCCACACAACCATGCCTGGCTTGAGGTTCAGGTGCCAGCCACACATCGGTCTGCGCCGTGATGCCCTGTAACAGCTCTTGGGCGGTGTGCCTTTTGTCATCTAAGCTCAGCAGTTTGAGCACCGCCTGCTGGCGCTTACCCACGGCACTGCTGCTGCGCCTAGAGCTACCGACTGAAGGCACCGTGCCCACAGATGGTAATTCGGTGGAGGAGGAGGAGGGGTCGGAGGAGGAGGAGGCATAGTACATCTGAGAGACTGTGACCGAGGTAGGCCCCGCAATCCTCGGTGTGGGCAGTACATGAGCGTCCCCAGGGTCATTCTCGGTCCCAGCCTCCACCAAGTTAACCCAATTTGCCGTCAGTGAGATATAGTGTCCCTGCCCGGCAGCACTTGTCCACGTGTCCATGGTTAGGTGGACCTTCTCAGAAACAGCGTTGGTCAGGGCACCGCCATGAGGTTGCGAAAGGCCTCGGACTCTACCAGCCTATAGGGCAGCATCTCCAGGCTAAGCAATTTGGAGATGTGGACGTTGAGGGCTTGGGCATGTGGGTGGGTGGAACTGTATTTCCTCTTGCGCTCCAGCGTCTGCTGTAAAGACAGCTGAACGCTGCACTGGGACACATTGGTGGACACTGTGGAGGATCGTGGAGGCAAAGGTGTGGTTTTCCGGCGGGAGGCGCTCGTGCCGGGGTCCTGGGCAGGGGGTTGACTAGCAGAGGCAGCGAGTGATGCAGGGGGTTGACTAGCAGAGTCAGCGAGTGACACAGGGGGTTGACTAGCAGAGTCAGCGAGTGACACAGGGGAAGAAGCAGTGGTGTGACCCGCAGGAGGTGGTGAACGGCCTTGGTTCCATTGAGTGGGGTGTTTAGCACTCATATGCCTGCGCATGCTGGTGGTGGTTAGGCTAATAGTGGTGGCACCCCTGCTGATGCTGGTGTGGCTCAGGTTGCACACCACAGTCCGTCGGTCATCCTCACGTCTTTAAAGAACCTCCAGACTTGCGAACATCTAGGCCTCGCCACGGGAGCTTCACTACGTGAAACAGTTGCTGCTGATGCACCAGCTCTGGCCCTGCTTCTCCCTCTGGCCACACCACTGCCTCTTAAAACCTGTTCTGGTGCAGCACTCGCCTCCGCCTAAGAAGCACTGTCTTCACTCGGCATATCAACCCAGCTTGGGTCAGTCACCTTGTCATCCTCCGATTCCTCAGTCTGCTCCCCCCTCGGACTTCCTGCCCTGACAACAACTTCATCACTGACTGCGACAAATGGAAAACTTGAGCATCGGGAAAGAGGTTAGCAGCAACCTGAGAAGTGGTTTGTGACTCTGGGAAGGGTCCAGAAAACAGTTCCTGAGAGTATGCCGGATCGCAATCCAAATTTTCCTGGGAGGGGGCAGACTGGGGGGAAGGAGGTTGAGGTGGAGGAGCCAGAGGAGTGCTCCC